>JAZKJV010002609.1:577500-582500 GCA_037367405.1 Ottelia alismoides | reverse complement strand
TAAGGGCTCAGGACCAAAGCCGAGTTTATGGACGAGGGAGGATTCCGCACGCCTATGAAGAGCGATCGCAACCGTGAAGCAGCCGTCACATGATGGGGGCATACATGGAAGCCGTCGCACTAGAGCATCTCAAGCGCCGACACGATCATCGCCGACAACGAGGGCACGCGCATGTAAATCCCCACATGCAGGGAAGAACGAAGCACGAGCCCGTGTCAAGGAAATGCCGCCGTACACAAAGTCTCAATGAATAAAGCGAAACATCATCCCACCACAGGAGCTGGCATACAGAGCATCTACTTCGTCGGGAACAAAGATGCATCCATGGCAGGAGCAATCGTCCATCGAAACCCACACGATCGTGCGACAATGCAGATAAAGAGGAATGTATTCCGATATAAAGGGGCGATACCGTATGTGGAGCTGCTTACGACGGCGGGCGCACGACCAAGAGGCAATCAAAACGTGGACAAACGACGCATACCCTCGTACACCGCACCACCGTGCTGAGACAGGGGTGTCGGTGCAATTTTCCCTTACCACGTTGTCGCCTCTCGAGAAGGGCCCACGATCGTAGCAACCAAATGATAAACCAACAGCAGATTTCCTCTTACACATGGCCACCGTGCGATGACATGGGTTTCGACGCAATTTTTCCAACCAGGGGAATCGATGCAATTTTCCAACGTCGTAGGTAGCCGACCCACAAATGGGAAGCCTATAGTAACCAACGATAGATTTCATCTCACCCCGTGCCACCGTGCGGTGGTAGGGGTGTCTTTGCAATTTTCCCAAACGTGGGTAGGATGCAATTTTCCCATCCGTGGGTACGGATGCAAAAATTATCCCACAAATTCGAAGGCTACAGGGTCAACTTTCGTCTCATCCGTGCCACCGTGCGATGGTAGGGGTGTCATTGCAATTTTCCCATCCGTGGGTACGGATGCAATTTTCCCATCCGTGGGTACGGATGCAATTTTCCCAACGTTTAACGTGGATATCCACGTATTCGAAGCCCACTAGAACAATTTTCCCCTCTCCCCATGCCACGGTGCCCATGGCAGGGGTGTAACTGCAATTTTCCCACCTGTGGGTAAGGACGCAAATTACCCACAGTTGAGGTGCTTATCGGAGTATTCGAAGGTTACTTTGGTCATTTACACGCTGGTTGAGGGGGCTAACAACCACGTGTAAACATCTGTCCCGGAGCAACCAAAGCACCTCACCCCCTACTATACAGCACTGCAGCCCTCAAAATTCCACGAGTTGGGACAAAAGGATCTCTGCCATTGCCGCCCGATCATTACCGATAATGATCGGTGTGCCGCTGCCAGTATCGCACAATATTTACCGGTAGTACCGATAATGATCGGTAATGATCGATAATGATCGGTAATGATCGGTAATGATCGGTGCGCCACTGCCAGTACCGCACGATCATTACCGGCAGTACCGATAATGATCGGTAGTGATCGGTATTGATCGGTAATGATCGGTGCGCCTCTGCCAGTACCGTACGATCATTACCGGTAGTACCGATAATGATCGGTAATGAACGGTAGTGATCGGTATTGATCGGTAATGATCGGTGCACCTCTGCCAGTACCGCACGATCATTACCGGTAGTACCGATAATGATCGGTAATGATCAGTAGGGATCGGTATTTGATCGGTAATGATCGGTGCGCCTCTGCCAGTACCGCACGATCATTACCGGTAGTACCGATAACGATCAATAATGATCGGTAGTGATCGGTATTGATCGATAATGATCGGTGCGCCTCTACCAGTACCGCACGATCATTACCAACAGGGGTATCTTTGCAATTTTCCCATCCGTGGGTAGGATGCAATTTTCCCATCCGTAGGTACGGATGCAAAAATTATCCCACAAATTCGAAGGCTATAGGGTCAACTTTCCTCTCACCCGTACCACCGTGCGGTGGTAGGGGTGTCATTGCAATTTTCCCATCCGTGGGTACGGATGCAATTTTCCCATCCGTTGGTACAGATGCAATTTTCCCAATGTTTAACGTGGATATCCACGTATTCGAAGCCCACTAGAACGATTTTACCCTCACCCCATGCCACGGTGCCCATGATAGGGGTGTAACTGCAATTTTCCCACCTGTGGGTATGGATGCAAATTACCCACAGTTGAGGTGCTTATCGGAGTATTTGAAGGCTACTTTGGTCATTTACACGCTGGTCGAGGGGGCTGACAACCACGTGTAAACATCTGTCCCGGAGCACCTGAAGCACCTCACCCCCTACTATACAGCACTGCAGCCCTCAAAGTTCCACGAGTTGGGACAAAAGGGTCTCTGCCATTGCCGCCCGATCATTACCGGTAATGTTCGGTGTGCCGCTGCCAGTATCGCACAATATTTACCGGTAGTACCGATAATGATCAGTAATGATCGATAATGATCGGTAATGATCGGTAATGATCGGTGTGCCACTGCCAGTACCGCACGATCATTACCGGCAGTACCGATAATGATCGGTAGTGATCGGTATTGATCGGTAATGATCGGTCTGCCTCTGCCAGTACCGTACGATCATTACCGGTAGTACCGATAATGATCGGTAATGAACGGTAGTGATCGGTATTGATCGGTAATGATCGGTGCTCCTCTGCCAGTACCGCACGATCATTACCGGTAGTACCGATAATGATCGGTAGGGATCGGTATTTGATCGGTAATGATCGGTGCGCCTCTGCCAGTACCGCACGATCATTACCGGTAGTACCGATAATGATCAATAATGATCGGTAGGGATCGGTATTGATCGATAATGATCGGTGCGCCTCTACCAGTACCGCACGATCATTACCAACAGGGGTGTCTTTGCAATTTTCCCATCCGTGGGTAGGATGCAATTTTCCCATCCGTGGGTACAGATGCAAAAATTATCCCACAAATTCGAAGGCTATAGGGTCAACTTTCCTCTCACCCGTGCCACCGTGCGGTGGTAGGGGTGTCATTGCAATTTTCCCATCCGTGGGTACGGATGCAATTTTCCCATCCGTTGGTACGGATGTAATTTTCCCAATGTTTAACGTGGATATCCACGTATTCGAAGCCCACTAGAACGATTTTACCCTCACCCCATGCGACGGTGCCCATGACCGGGTGTAACTGCAATTTTCCCACCTGTGGGTACGGACGCAAATTACCCACAGTTGAGGTGCTTATCAGAGTATTCGAAGGCTACTTTGGTCATTTACACGCTGGTTGAGGGGGCTGACAACCACGTGTAAACATCTGTCCCGGAGCACCTGAAGCACCTCACCCCCTACTATACAGCACTGCAGCCCTCAAAGTTCCACGAGTTGGGACAAAAGGGTCTCTGCCATTGCCGCCCGATCATTACCGGTAATGATCAGTGCGCCGCTGCCAGTACCGCTCAATATTTACCGGTAGTACCGATAAAGATCGGTAATGATCGGTGCACCACTACCAGTACCGCTCTATCATTACCGGCAGTACCGATAATGATTGGTTGTGATCGGTATTGATCGGTAATGATCGGTAGTACCGCACAATATTTACCGGTAGTACCGATAATGATCGGTAATGATCGGTGCGCCTCTACCAGTACCGCACGATCATTACCAGCAGGGGTGTCTTTGCAATTTTCCCATCCGTGGGTAGGATGCAATTTTCCCATCCGTGGGTACGGATGCAAAAATTATCCCACGAATTCGAAGGCTATAGGGTCAACTTTCCTCTCGCCCGTGCCACCGTGCGGTGGTAGGGGTGTCATTGCAATTTTCCCATCTGTGGGTACGGATGCAATTTTCCCATCCGTGGGTACGGATGCAATTTGCCCAACATTTAACGTGGATATCCACGTATTCGAAGCCCACTAGAACGATTTTCCCCTCTCCCCATGCCACGGTGCCCATGGCAGGGGTGTAACTGCAATTTTCCCACCTGTGGGTACGGACGCAAATTACCCACAGTTGAGGTGCTTATCGGAGTATTCGAAGGCTACTTTGGTCATTTACACGCTGGTTGAGGGGGCTGACAACCACGTGTAAACATCTGTCCCGGAGCACCTGAAGCACCTCACCCCCTACTATACAGCACTGCAGCCCTCAAAGTTCCACGAGTTGGGACAAAAGGGTCTCTGCCATTGCCTCCCGATCATTACCGGTAATGATCGGTGCGCCACTGCCAGTACCGCACAATATTTACCGCCAGTACTGATAATGATCGGTAATGATCGGTGGGCCACTGCCAGTACCGCACGATCATTACCGGCAGTACCGATAATGATCGGTAGTGATCGGTATTGATCGGTAATTATCGGTAATGATCGGTGCGCCTCTGCCAGTACTGCATGATCATTACCGGTAGTACCGATAATGATCGGTAATGATCGGTAGTGATCGGTAATGATCGGTGCACCTCTACCAGTACCGCACGATCATTACCGGTAGTACCGATAATGATCAGTAATGATCGGTAGTGATCGGTATTGATCGGTAATCATCGGTGCGCCTCTGCTAGTACCGCACGATCATTACCGGTAGTACCGATAATGATCGGTAATGATCGGTGCGCCTCTGCCAGTACCGCACGATCATTACCAACAGGGGTGTCTTTGCAATTTTCCCATCCGTGGGTAGGATGCAATTTTCCCATCCGTGGGTACAGATGCAAAAATTATCCCACGAATTCGAAGGCTACAGGGTCAACTTTCCTCTCGCCCGTGCCACCGTGCGGCGGTAGGGGTGTCATTGCAATTTTCCTAACCGTGGGTACGGATGCAATTTGCCCAACGTTTGACTTAGATATCCACGTATTCGAAGCCTACTAGATCGATTTTCCCCTCTCCCCATGCCACGGTGCCCATGGCAGGGGTGTAACTATAATTTTCCCACCTGTGGGTACGGACGCAAATTACCCACAGTTGAGGTGCTTATCGGAGTATTCGAAGGCTACTTTGGTCATTTACACGCTGGTTGAGGGGGCTGACAACCACGTGTA